>CM073575.1:14469098-14499688 GCA_037074715.1 Magnolia kwangsiensis | reverse complement strand
ACCAATGGTCCATACTCAAGATGGATAGGTTATCTAACCAAGGATTAGAATAACATATTTGTAAGATGTTATACGTAGATATGAAGTCAGGTCAGGACAGGTTGGGCTAAATGATTTGAGCCCAAGCTTGACTCAAAAGTTAATCGGGCCATGATTAGGCCTGACATGGGTCGGGTTTGGGCTGGGCTGGGCTCAATCCGAGTTGGATTGAGCTCAAGCCTAGGCCATTTAATTAACGTGTCAAGAAATTTTACCCTAACCTAATCCATTTAATTGTAATTGGGTGAAGAGCATGCTTAACCCAACTCATATACTAATAAAATCTCTCATGTTTGGTTTCTTGGCTCTTTTGGGGGTTTTCATGTGTATGGAGCTCACTTTTATACACTTACGGCCCATCCATGATGGATCTAACAAATAATGGTTTAAATTGTTAACTTATGGCCCCGCTTGAATTCTAAAACATTTATTAGTTCTATAAAATTTTAATTCAAAAAAGAAAATATACGAAAACCCAACAAGTTTCCGTGCAACCAGTAAGCAAATTGCCAAAAATTCTAAGAAATTCTAGACTTAGAGATCAAAACTATAGTAAAGATATATTTGCTCTGGGTTTTGGGTTTGGTGGGGTCATTCGGCCTGCCCCATGAATTTAATATGTGGGCAGGTTGGGTTGGGTTGACCTCAACCCAAGCCCAACCCCTTATTTAACTGAGCTAGACCTGAGTTGGCCTGAACCTGGCTTAGAAATGGGGTTGGGCCAATTGACCATTCGTCAACTCGACCTTTTGCCACCCCTAGCCATTATATGAGGCGCAAGCCCGGGTCACAGGCCAAGCTTGTAGTCCAAGCCCAGCTTGAAGCGGGGTCAGATGGGTTGCCAACCCATTGCCATTCATAGTAAGGGCTCTTCAAGTTAGGTGGAGCCACGGCATGCCCTCATCGAGTAGGGTCTTAACAATTTCTAACTAGTCTTGAAGAGAAATTACAGATACAGTAAGGCTAAAAACTCCAACGTCCCTATAGATAAAAAGCTCCAATTTTAATAGATATTGGGGAAAATCCATATTCAATATGGGACCCATCAGATCAAAGGGATTTATGATTTGGGTCCACCTAAATATGGTACCAAGTTACACAATCACGGGCAACACGTGTCAGCAAAATGTTGTTTAATGATGAGCATACCTTGTGCTTGAACACGCATTGATCATCAACCAAGTTAGGTTAAGTTGAATGGAATAATATAAAGTGGGGTCCACCCAACCAAGTTAGGGTAAGTTGAATGGAATAATATGAAGTGGTGTCCACCCATTTGATGGCAGGACCAGAACATTCCACCCTTTTGGAACATCTAAGCCATTCAGCTGTTGTCCACTAATGATCTATAATATCAACTATTTTACGGTTAAGCTTGTCACACCTTTAAAAAAGAGTTTCTAGAGTAATGTGGGGTCCTTTTTTGTTATATACTAGATAACTCCTATTTTTAAGGGCTGTGAAGTAATCTTTTTATTTTTTATTTATTTATTTTAGACGGCTATAAAATACCTCATTTTTAACTTTTATAGATTGCTGATTAAAGGAGACCACTAACCATTAAATTTGGCTATTGATCACAAAAAATGGAGCCCATATAATTAAATGGCATTGATCTCGTTCAAAATAAATAAAAATATCTCTATCTTTACAAAGCCAAGAATAAAAGTATTATTTCATGCAGTTAACAATCAATTATTCTTTTTAATGATCCATAGTTAATTATGAAATATTTTAGAGATTCTTTTATATGACTGCCTATCTTTTGAACCATAGACTGAAAATACCTTACTTTAAAATTGGTTTTGAAGACACATATATATATTTAAGCATTGACCAAATTCCCATGACCGTTATTTGTCACCATACCATCATAAGATATATCCTAAACTCAAGTGGGCACAGGACAAAAACAGATGGAAGGGAAATGCCCACCGTTGAAACCTTTTTAGGTTGACTGTGAAGTTTATATAGCATCTAAACTAGTCATAAGGTCAATCCACGGCAAAAATACTAGCCTCATCGGACCTAGAGTGTTTCAACAATGGGCATCCAATCCCACTGTTTCTAGCTGTGTGGCCCACTTAAGTTTTGGATTTGACTCATTTTTTAGGTCATGTTCCAACATGAAGGGGAAAAATGAATGGAAAAGGTGAATTTTTCAAAAACATCATGTAGGCCATAAATGTTTAAACGGTGGCCGTTCAACCTTAACTTTTTCCTGCCGTGTGACGCACTTGACTTTTGGATCTGCCTATGACGTGAGCTAGAAAAATGAATGGACTGAATGGATTTCTCAAATACATCATGGTGAGCTCTATGAATAATGGAAAAATGATGGAAGGGTCGTTGTTCTAATACCACCACGTGGCACACTTGAGTTTTGGATCTGCCTCATTTTGAGCCTACCACTTAAAGTGATCCGGCTGAAATGATAGATGGAGTGGAATTGTGAGAAACATTACGTTGGGCACGAGTGTTTCAATCGCTGCCCTAAATCTCCACATTCATTTACACTTATGTTAGTATTAATGCATGCATGCATGTTAACGCATTAGTATTGCTGCGACCAACCGTGTCACGACTCTGTGGGTGACACGTGATGTGTGTGTTTTATCTGTACAGACTAATCGTTTTGCCAGCTCATTTTAAGTCACGAGGTAAAAAAAAATGAGAATGATCCAAAACTCAAGTGCACCACACCATTCAAGTGGGGATAATGACACCTGCCATTGAAACGTACCTAAGGCCCACCATGATGTTTTGGAAAAATCTACTGTGTCCATTCGTTTTGCCAGCTCATGTTAAGAGGTGGCCCAAAAGTGAGACAGGTCAAAAACTCAAGTGGGCCACACGCCATGAAACTTTAGAGAGGACAATGACTATAGTTGAAACCTTCATGGCCATGGGGATGTTTGTATGCCATCCAAAACAGTTGACCTATGCAGGGCCCACCGTGATGCATGTTGAGAAGTCCACTCCATCTATCTGTTTTTCCAGCTACAGTATAGTGAGTGGGCCTAAAAATGAGGCAAATGTAAAGCTTAAGTGGGCCACATTGAATGAAACAGTAGAGATTGAACGACCACCATTGAAATTTTTATGGGCCAGTTGAATATCGGATCTGTCTCATATTTGGGCCCACCCCCTAAAATGATTCTTAGGGTGGATTTTTCAAAAACATTATAGTAGGTCTGAATGTTTTAAAAGGTGGCTGGTGTTGTTTCAACAGTCGGCGTTCAATACCACTATTTTGAGTGGTGTGGCCCATTGAAGCATTAGATCGCGTCTCACATTTGGGCCCACTATCTAAAATGAGATAAGAAAAATGGTGGACAGGGTAGATTTCACAAAACCATCTGATTGGCCACACAAGTTTTTAGAGTTTTTGTCCTCAAACTATTGAGGGTTTGAAGCCACAGGGAGTTTTGAATCTTCATCATATTTGCTCCCACCAACTAAAATGAGTTGAAAAAATGGTGGATTGGGCGGATTTCCCCGACGAACATCATGGTGGCCACAAGAGTTTCAAATGGTGATGGCATTATTTCAGCAGTAGCATTCAATACTATTGTTGCAAGTCATGTGGCCCATCTGAGTGTTGGATCTGCTTAATATATGGGCACACCCTCTAAACTAAGCTGATGAAAATGGTGGACAGTGTGGATTTATCAAAACCATCATGGTGGGTTACGAATGCTTCAACAATGGAATGATGTTGTCTCAGCTGTGGGCATTTAATACCACCGTTTCAAGTGGTGTAGCCCACTTAACTGTTGGATCACCTTTGTATTTTGGGGCCACCCCCTACAATGTGGGCCACATGAGTTTTTGGAGCTCTTCCATTCTTACTGTGGGTGTCAGCCCACTTGAGTTTTGGATCTTCATCTTATTTGGGCCCACCAGCTAAAATGAGCTGGACAAATTGGTCAACGAGATGGATTACTAAAAAAATCATGGTGGGTCACATAAGTTTTAAGGGTGCCCTAGCTATTTTTCCATAATGGGAATTCAATAGCATTGTTACAAGTCATTTTGGCTGACTTGAGTATTGGATTTGCCTCATATTTTAGCCCACCTTCTAAAATATGTGGATAAAAATGGCAAATGAATTGGAGCCCCACTATTTTTTCAATGGTCGGTTCAATGGACCACCCTTAAAAAGCCCAAAGTACACACATGTGGCTTGTGATGATAATGATGTTTATTTGCCATCAAACCTATTCATAAGGTCACATATATGTACACATGGAAGAAGGTAACACACAAGTATCAGCTTGACCTAACACTTTTGTGGCTCAAAATTTTAAACTCTATGTGGCCGATCTCGATTTGTCTCATATGGTGTGATTCACTAACAACACCTTGTGAAATCTACTTGTCCATCCGATTCGTGAGCTGGCGTAAGAGTGGGAGTCCAAAAACTAGGTAGATTCAATGCTTGGGTGGACCCATAGACACAAAAGTATTTAAATGGTTTGTGTTCAGTTCCATTGTTTTCTTGTGGTGTGACCCACCCAAGTTTTGGATGTGACTAATCTTTTAACCTCACGAACTTCCACAACCTCAAAAACAAGGATGGATGGAGTATTTGCCATATGGGCACTAAGGCCACCAAAATCACCAGTACCACTAGTGTGGTAAGTGGCCTCTTCAGTTATGAGTACATGCATGAAGGCTGAGTAAATTGCCTACAACACCTAGACGTGGCATGACTATGTGGGGCTCATGTGGTGTATGTATTTTATCCATGTTGTCCACCTACTTTACAAACTCTTAGGACATGAGCCCAAAATGAGGCTGTTCCAAAGCTCGAGTGGATCACACCCCCGAAGACAATGGGGATAGCGAGAACCTACTAATGCCCACCATGAGGCTTATTTGCCGTCTAACTAGCCCATGAGGTAACACAAATCTATAGGAAGTAAAAACACAAATATTTACTTAGATTTAAAATTTTAATGGTTGATGATTTTGGAACATCCACTCCATCTAATATCTAATCTGCAATAATGTGAAAGGGCAGAAGCCCCAAAACAAGGCAGATTCAATACTCAAGTGAGCCACTGCACACAAAGAAGTGTTTGAAATGGTTTGTATTTAATTGCACTGTTCGTGTTGTGGCCTACTTATGTTTTGGGTGCAGCTAATGTTTCAATGTTAGGTCCTTGCACGTACTCTAAAAAAGGTTGGATGTCGTAGATGTACAAGATCACTACAGTAGGCTCCACTAATCACCAGTACCAGTTGTATTCTTTGCGCTTAAAAAATAACACATTTGGTTTCCATGGAGGAAAAGCCAGCCCCATTGGAATAAGGGTAAAATTGTAAACAGTCGTTACCGCAATGGGTAAAATAGATACTTTTGCAACGACGGGCACTTTTTATATGGTCATCAATCGGCATGGCATTTGAGTGTCTATATCTTGAAAAGGCATGTGATTTTCTTAAAATAATTTTATAATAAGAGATTTTTTAAATGGTATACATTGTTCTCAATGCACTCGAGAACAATACATAATTGTTTTCATTGAGAAAGGGCTTCTTTCACAAAACAAGGATAAAACAATGAAAAGTCACTGCTACTTGGGAGTTTCAACACCGGGTCAAGGGTTCGAGTACCCATGGCCGTGAAATCCCACGGGGTGCGTGTGTGGGGTGTGTGTGTGGCGTGAGTGTGTTGGGGTGTGTGTGTGTGTTAAAAATAAAAATAAAAATGGGCAAAGTGGATGTTTTTACACTTAATAGACACTAGGATCCATCTATCATCAATGCGTGTTTAAAATAGCATTTACAGTTCTTAGGGCCACTTTGGGAACGTGGATTTGGATCTCATTGGATTTGAAATCTTTCTATTGTGTTTGGCACCCTGATTTTAAAATCAACTTTAATATATCTAATTGTGTTTGACACAATGGTTATAATTAACCCGTTGAAATATATACTTTGCCTGAAAATAATGAAATTTTAAATATTAGGTGAGCCACAGACACAATAACACATCCGAGTGACTAATCAATGATTTTTAACCATTAATTTACATGGACAATGTTTGGACAGCTTTGACCATTGTATTAAAGTAATTGTAATGATGCAATTGATAATTTATTATTTTGGAATATCATTAGTGAGCCATGTGTCCATAGATTAATAATATATTGGTACACATGTTACACGTAATTCTTGAAAAATTTTTAGATGTAATCCAAGCTTTTACATTGGATTTCAAACCCTGTTGATTAGAAACGGTTGGTTATCTCATGGTGCCAAATAATTAGAAGATTTGAAACCCCCCTCAAATCCCTCCAAATCCATTGCACCAAACGAACGCAATGGTTTTCAGCAAGAAAATGCTTCATCTATAAAAGCAAGTATAAAATAACGAGAAGTCGGTGTTGCAGTGGGTAAAATGAATACTTTTGTACTCAATGGTCACTTTTCTCCGATCCATCAATCATCAAGGTGCGTTTGAAATACTATATAATGTTCTGGAGGCATTCAAGCCCAAGATAGTTTTCATTGAAAACAAGCTTCCACAGAATAAGGATAAAATCGTGAAAAGTCACTACTGCAATGGGAAAAATGGAGATTTAATAATCATTTTCAGTTTTGTACTTGATACTCCCTTTTCCTCGTCTGCTGTGTCTCTCTTGAAAAGATAAGTAACGTTTTAAAAATAATTTTAAAATAGAAGATTTTCTCTCTGTAATCTAAAAAGTTGGCGGCTAAATGAAAATATCCCATATCTCACAAGTGCAACCATACTGAAAGGAGTAGAATTTTTTGCCAGCGGTATAAATAAAAAGCTCTAAATAATAATAATAATAATAATTGGTGCGTGTATATATATATATATATATATATATATATATATATATATATAAAATCTTTAAAAAAAGAAAAAGAAAAAAGTAGAAGTATTAAAAGGTAACCTAAAACACTGATATTTTGTCCTCTTGCTACGCTTAGAGGGTGACGACTGTCTACCACCTACTCTCAGCCAAACCGGGTTTTTTAGGTAAACCGGATTTCAGCAATGATAATGAGACCGACCATTGTAGCCGCGAAAGCCGAAAGGTCATGGCTACTCATGTTACTCCATTATAACTCGTATAAGTAACGTATTTATAAATTATAAAAGATAAATACCAAGACTCGCTCGTGTGCATTTCTCAAAGCGTACTCTACAGAGTGCAGGTGAAGATGAGGAATACGTGTCCAATGTTGGAATCGTTCATCAAGCTATCCTTGTTTTCTAAATGCCATACCTCACAAATCAGGCGTCTCAAATGAAATTTAATCTGGACCATTGATAAGTTTTCTTTAAACCGTTCATTCACTTCTTTAAATGTGTGGCCCATTCAATGATTGGTTTAGCCTGGTTTTGGAGTTAAGCCAACTAGTTAGTGGGGTTTGGCTGATGGGTGAGTATGATCTCGTACGTGTGAATGGTGCTGAATGTGTGAAGCGGGTGCACTTTCAAAGTATGTGCACTTACAATGGCCTCGTTATAGAAATATTTTCGGAGGTAAATGACTAAAAAAAGCTGTGTAGTGGTTAGAGGGCGCAGATGGGCAGTTGCTGAACAAATCAATTTTGGTGGGCCTCCTTCCCATTTCCATGCTATATCCAGGTAAGAGGAATGCTATATCCAGGTTGTTGCACTAGAATTCCATGCATTTCCATCGATTTGTAAGCCTGGTAAAATTTTCTGATGATCGGGACCGTTGATCTTGTGGGCCACCACATCGTTGAAATATAGGTAGAAATTAGCTGATTGGATTAGTCTGACCATATTAGATATCGTGAACCTTGCACGTTAACTGTAAACCATTGATCTAGTGGTTACCTTTTTAGGCCACTTAAACATCATGGTACAATCCCCTTGATTTTGGCGATATTGTCGATCCAATCGCTGGCCCAGTTAAACAAACCGTCCTGATCACTGGTATTTTTTTGCGATGTCTACTGTACGGAGCGCACTTCATGTAACTTCTATGCAGATAGTCACTGAACCGATTGCTCCAGTTATCGATTTAGCATTCCTCAAATAGGAGCTTATTTGATACTCGGCTGCGTATGGCGCTTGATATGCAGACAAACAGGGATTGCACACGTGCCAAACATTATCTAAAGCTAAATCGACTAAATTGCACAACCGACCGCTGCTGAGCCACAGGCCCAAAATTAGATTGGTAGAATAATCCTAACCTCTGATCCATGGACATCTTGTGTGTTGAAAGACTCAGGCGATATTTTCTATTTTTTACCGTCCTTTAAATGTCCACCAATCTGATAGTCAGATAATCGAATAATCTTAATTTCTGGTTTATGATATCTCTAAACTGCGGCCCATACTTTGGACGGTCTATTATTAATTACTATAAGTATGCATTTTCCAAGTAATGTCAAAATTCCTGGGTATCATCCATCACACTCTGTTTCAGAGTATCACAGCTTTTCTCTACCCGAAAATAGATAATGAGAGGTGCATGTTACGCGTTGCAGCCGTTGAAACGGTACTCGAGCGAGTGCAACTTGCTAGTAGTAAACTTGTCTCACACGCGCACATATGTGCTACGCTTATGTGATCCAAGGCGCTCATCAGGTGGGCCGTGCCATGTGGATGAGATCTCCCCAAAAAGCAGAAAATTTGCGCAACAAGTGGAAGAAACGGACTATCAGGAAAAACAGCCAAGGATCAAGATCAACATGTATAAGTGGCCCACTGGAGCACACCTTGACGTATTTATTGTATATCCATGCCGTCCATCAGTTTTTTCTAGATCATTTTAGGAATGATCACTAAATATTAAGCAGATCCAAATCTCAAGTGGACCACACTACAGGAAAAAAGATGATTGAACCGCTACCATTAAAAACTTCATAGAGCCCACCGTAACGCTTATTTGCCTTCCAACCTGTTGATAACCTCACGCAGACCTGGATGAAGGAAAACAAAAATATCAGCTTGATCCAAAACGTTTGTCCCACTTGAGAAATTTTTAATGGTAGAATTTCAATCCCTACCGTGTGGTCCACTTGAGAATTATTTCCACTTCATTTTGTGGAATGCATCCTAAAATGAGATGAAAAAACTGATGGACGGTGTGGATATACAATACATACATCAAGATGGGCCCCACGGTCAGGGAAACACCCAACTACGGTGTTTCCCGGGTAACATCTAATCCGCTCTTAAAAGAGCCGAGCGGGGTGGATGTAAGGAGCCTGACGTGGCTTTCCAGTAGGTTCTTGCGGAGGGGACCAGAGAGAGAGACGTATGGCATGACGTTGCCGTAGCCCACCGAATAGAATAAAATAAAAAAGAAAAGAATTCAACGGGAGTATAATAAAAAAGAAACAGAAAACCCCAATCCAACACGTTTCTCCTCCTCAGGAATGGCCCTCTCTCTCTCCTCCTCGACTTCTCCTGCTGCTTCGTTTCTCTCTCCGCCTCGGAGATTCCTTATCCCTTGCTTCCAGCTCCATGCCTCTGCTTCTCCTTCCATCCGTCCACCGCCCAAGGTCGTCCTCACAAGGGAGCTCGGCAAGAACGGCAAGCTCATCGATGCTCTGGTTCTCTTTCTCTTTCTCTCTGTCTCTTTTATTTTTTAATTTCATTTTCCTTTAAAAAAATAAAATTTGTGCATGCAATTGGGTCTGGAAAGTCTTTTTTTTTTTTTTTCATAAAATGCTCGGGCCGAACACCAGAATTTGGTACAGTGACCGTTCGGGTTTTCATTTTGTACAAGTGGGAGTATGGTTGGACGATCCAAACCGTTGGTATGACGGGTCTCACTGTTGATTTACAATGGACGGAAATTTTCGGAGATTGGCAGATCCTAGCCGGATTTTATGTGGAATTTTTCTCGGTTGGATATGAATCGTTTGCCGCCTTTTCTATCTTAGCTGTCTATTGGTCCACATCTTTTTGAAGGGCTGGGATTCTTTAATCAACTGTGTGGCTTGTAATATCAACTGTTTGGATCACTGAAATGCGGGCCCCACTTGTCCAAGCTTCAAATCCGAATGGTGAGCATTGTGTGGTACTTGGGTCGTTGGCGCTCCTTCATGAGAGTGTTCTCCACCGTTGATCTGGATGTTTCATCCGTGGGTGGGCCCTGCGGTGGATAGGGGTGAGAGCTTGAAATTGCACTGATCTGATGATGCTCACCGTGTAAACAGTGTGTCCTGCAAATGTAAGGCGGAAATGGCTAATGGACATTGTATACATTTGACGATTTCCATGGTTTTCTTTGTCCATGGCCCATCCTAGGTGGGGCCCACTGGTTTGAGTCACTGTAAAAACGGCCAAGTATACTTTGGATGTTGGTTGATATTTTATCCCTCTCATGCCTTGTCTGAAAGAAGAAAATGAAAATCTGGGGAAACAGCTGAGTGGAGGAGATGTTTATAGCTTTTATACATGTCATTTATGATGACCAGTAATGGTGGGTGTAATCCATCATTATACACAATGTCCAATCTAACTTTTTTTTTTTTTCTCAAGCTAATTAGTACATGTGGGCCCCACCTGTTGTTTATCCAAACCATTCATATAGTGGGCCACATTTGTAAATGGAAGATGCTGAAAAATCTCTTCCATCAGATAATGATCCTGTCTGATCAGACCTATCTTTCTCCCTGTAAAATGTGGAACCGGTAGCTACAGTCATTCTTTTTTTTTTTTTTCAAGTGACTAATAGGGGAGAGATTGGGGTATAGCCCATCTTAGGATGAGGAATCTCACCATATGAACGGTTTAGAATTTTTAGCTTGCTGAAAGGTCGCCCCACTTGTCCCATTTGGGTTGGACGAATGTGTCAATTATTTCGGTCTGAGTATATTATTATTCCCTCCTATAAAACGACTGATGACTGCTATTTTTATTTAATTTACAGGCAAAACGTGGCATACCTTGCCTGGAATTTCCTCTCATTGAGCATACACAAGGGCCTGATTTAAATAGGCTTTCTACTGTATTAAGTGGTAAGCTGTCGGAACCCTGTGATTGCATTTTTATTTACTTTTGGTCATGTCTCATGGATGAGTAGTTCCCTTTTTTTTTTTTGTCTTCCATCTACACCAATTTTCTTTTTGTCTACAACAGTATCCTCTGTTTGGACCAAAATTCGGTATGGATATTTGTTTCTGTTTTTATTATGTGACCTTGACCTTTTCTATGAAGAATGATTTTGTGGTGTTTACTTGCATTTTAGTGTTTTATTTTTCATAGCTGCATTTGTACTTCTGTAGTGCAGGTTGATTGTTAATATATCTTTTCCTAAAGGTAACTAAATTTTATTAAGATATGAAGGGCTGCATATAAAAAGATTGCCGGAAATACATTATGGACGTATCTGGAAACACCAACAAACTGACAAAGCATAAGCAAAATTGGCCAGCATGGACCAAACACTGAAGCACCAACTCAATGCCAAACAGTGACATGAACTGACTCTGAACCTCTCTCACCACATGGCAATGAAGGAAACAATGATTAGCAGTCTCTACGGTCTACACATTCACAACACATGAAGCAAACATTGGGAAGTGTGAAGTTCTTCAGATTGTCCACTGTTAAAAAAAAAAAATTTGTGTTTTCCAACCAAGCAAAATCGTAATCACGGAGGAGAACCATTCCCCCACACCTAGTCACAAGGCAAGCTAACAATTCAGCTTGCAATTTGCTCAAAGAATGATTTAGAAGAGAAGCACCTGCTCAATGACCTCTCCCATAACTTCCTGTCATGTTCCCTTGTATCAACAGCTACATCTCTCAAGAGTCAAGACACTCAACAAGCTTGCGAAACACCCACCTCCTCCTTTCAGGCTAATGACTCAAAACAATATTCCACAGGACTCCCAATGATTTCATAATGGACTTTCACGATATACTTCTCTACGCAAGTTCGGAGGTTTGCTAGCCTCACACGAGGTACAGATTTCAACCTGTCTAGTGCATGGATATCTGAGCACTGCCCCCAACAAAGAAGATGCACAAAGAAGAAAGTAAGGATGATCCACTCATCAACTGAACCACAAGGTGTACATTGAATGTTAACTGTTGGCGTATGCTTTAAACCCTACATTTCTTACACATAGGGTGGTCCACCTGATGAGTGGACCAGCCTGCGCTTTGTGTATGTTCATCGTCAAAGTGTGGTCTACCTAGTGCACCAGTCGATGCCCCATACGCTTACCACATTGGCATGTTTGCTGCGTGTAAAGGTGCAAAGATGTTTATCTATTCATTAAATTCTAATGACACAGTTTTCTGGAATGTTGTCTTTATTTCACGAGTTTCATCATCAATCCATGTTTTTTTTTTTTTTTTTAATTATCAGTTTTTGAAAAACTCAAGAGATCTATTGACCAATTATGGGTCTCTCTTGAGTTTCTAAATAATGCTTTCTATTCTTGTCCATGGAAGAATGGAACTTTGAAGTGATAAGCAGGAAGGCAACTATTGTTGGATGTGGGGACTTTAGATTATAGATACCAGTGATCAAGTGGCCATAAGTTTCTAGGTATCCAATTCAGCAGTCTTGGAAGTTATACATTCATGATATCAATGGGTGGATAATCATGTCGGATATACATTCTGATGTAACTTGCTTTGTGAATATTACTGCTAATTTATTCTTTGTGCTTCACAGTAAATTTATAACCAATCTTCCTTATTCTTTGTACACTGATGATTGACGATTCTTCATTTCTATGTTGTTAAAAGTGTATAAATTTGATTTTGTTTGGTTTCTTTTCCTTGGTTCTTTGCAAACAGACTCTACCTTTGATTGGATTGTCATAACCTCTCCAGAAGCAGGATCGGTGTTTCTTGATGCGTGGAAGTAAGTATTGCAGCTGCTTGTTTGTGATGGCATCCTCTGTTTCTTTTACTCTATCGATTGCATGAGAATAGTTGAATTGACCATTGGCATGAATGATGAATAACAAAGGTAGCTGTCTTAAGTATTGGTCATTTGTTTCCTGATTTGGTTAGCTATTGATTAGTGTTGTACTCATTGTTTTCCGTATCGTTATCACATAATGTATCACACCCTTGACATATGGATACATATTGATTATCACATGGGATATATTGGTTGTATTGCTGTTGCTGGGAAACATGGGGAAACATTGGGAAATTGGTCGAATTTTTCAATAAAACTTTAGTGATTGTTAAAAAGGACATCAATATATACTTGGAAATCAAAACATCACAAAAAACAAGTGCAAATAACAGGTTTCCTTTATATAGGGTCTTAATCTATGCGTTGTTTAATTGAACTGATGCAAATATATTCAAAGTCAATTCATAGAAAATATAAATGTAAAAAGCCATGTATGGAAACACAAGCAATACATTCAAAAGTAAAAAAAGAAAAAGAAAAAAAGAAATAGAAAACTAGAAATATACATATAAATACTGTGTGTGGTTGTGGCTCAAATCCATATAGAGTTATGGGGTGGCTCAAAATTATCATCTCCATCTCGACGAAGCTAGGCATAGTATTGTTGCTTCACAAACCGAGAATATCATGCCCAAGTCATGATAGAATGATACTAGTGAAGATACTCTCTAACATAATGTTGGTATTCATCCTCTGATTTAAGAAAAATTTGGAAAATTTTCTCCGATTTACAGCAAATTGGCCCGTCCCTCAAATCTCAAAATTAGAGTTTAAGTGACAATGATTTTGTCAATCACTCCTAAATACTCTAAAATAGGGGCCAATGGATTGCTGACCGAAGTGGAATTTCAAAATTAACATTTTTAAATTATTTTTTTAAATACCCAAATTGTCAAGAATGACTAGATCAGGTTACATACATGTTTGATTTCAAGAAAAAAGGGGTTTGGATGGTTTTTTTTTTTTTTCAACTTTTCTGATCAAAGTTTATCTCGTCTTTACCACGAATTATTTTTCTTGGTTAACAATAATTGTGGTTTTGCCAATATCTGTATTCATCAATTTTCTTTTTCCCTCATCGAGGAAATATGGTGGTTCGGTGGTTCACTATTTGTATCTGCTTAGTAGAACTTCTAACGACCTATGTATTATGTAGAACTTCTAACGACCTATGTATTATGTTATCATTTCCAATTGGATGATCCATTATGTCAATTGGAGGAGGATTATAAATGGATAAATATTTTTATTTTTACTGGAGTTTGGGAATCAATGGACTTTCCACAGTGGACCCAATTTACTGATGGGATTCGTCACTACTTTTCCTGTAGCAGCCGTTACAGGAAAAACCACCCGTCACGGCCTCGTAACGGTATGTAACGGCCCATAACAACCCCGTAACGATTTCAAACATATAAAAAATGCCATAACAGCCGTTCCGGTCCATATTGTAATGGTAACGGTGGTGGCCGTTACAACCATCGTTGCCGTCACCTTGCGCAGGACGAAGGAGAAGATGACACATGGAGAGTAGTACCTAATTGGGCTACAACAACTCCGAAAACCTCAGGATTATCACAAACATGGAATTGCATGAAGGCATCATAGATTTCTTGGGAGGCAAGAATGGTCTCGCCTTAAGGAGACTTCCCTTGAGGTTCTCCATGTGTAGGCTGCATGGCTGGATCAGTATCAGGAGGTGCACTACTAGCTAAAGATGCACTTGCCAAGGATGGACAGCCCATGAGTTTCCAACACTGATTAAAAGAATGGTTCGTTCTCCCACAATGTGTGTAACTGCGAGATGAATCATGGTCGCGTCCACGTCCACTTCGACCACGGTAGCCACCATGATCCATAGTACAACCCCCGACCTTGATTACTGTAACTAACATCACGACCATGCTTAGGTACTCTGGATGCAGGAATGAAAGAAGGCTGATTGCTAACTGTGTATGTAGAGTTATCAGATGAAACCAAGGTTGATGTGGTTAAGGTAGAAACACACTGAACCATAGCATAAATTGTAGTCAAAGGAGGAAGATGATCCATCACAACAATCTGCCCACGAACGCCTTTCAATTCAGGGTTAAGGCTGGAAAGGAACTGCATGCTTCGGGTTTTTTCCCGTTGTTTACGAACAAGATCATAATCTTTCTTACTATTAGATGGAAGATGATGATAGAGATCTAACTCATCCCACATACCTTGAAGGGTATAAAAGTACTCCTTTGGAGATCGGGAATCCTATTGGAACCTGCCAATATCTGAAATCAACTTAAAGACCCTTGATAAATTCCTTGCTTTTGAATACATGTCATGTAGAGTATCCCATATCTCTTCTGCAAACGACATAAACATAACAAAATTACTGACAGACGGATCCATACTGTTAAGCAACCAAGCCATGACTTGGTAGTTCTCATTGGTCCACATTTTGTAATTTCCATTTGTAGGGTCTGGAGCATCATCAATATGTAGGTTAGTCTATATCTTCCTCCCAAAAATAATTTCACGGACTGAGCCCATTGCAAATAATTATTATCATCCAGCTTGACAATGGTAATCAACAAGGGGTGTGAATCCAAAGTCCCCGATATTTTGTCATCCATAGGGCCTGAAGGCACTAAACTGGAGCAAGAAGATAGAAATGGAGAATGGTAGAGGATAAGAACAGTCACAAGCCAACACAGGGCAAATTTCCATAACCAAGGTCCAAACAATGGGCCACAAGTCCAAAAAGGAAGGAAAACTAAAAAACCAGCATGAAACATCACATAAAGACTAGCACCGACACAACACAACTATAGGGTGAAAGAGGGACATGACAAATATACACCAGAGCTGTGGTGTATGTCCAAGGGCCCAAAAATGGTGGAGTTGCACCTCTAAAAGCGCCGGAAAATACAAAAAATCCTCCCCAAGATAAAAAAGATTCCCATGGATGGCTTAATTAGGCAAAACCGACCAACCCCGGAGAGAAATTCCAAAAAAACTCTTACTGATTTGGGAGAAATCGTGAAAAACCAAAGAATCAAGGGTTTTCCGTTGGACTTGAAAAATGGCCAAACCACACCTCAGATCACCTCCAGAAATCCCGTAAGAATCACCATAATTCTTCTATTCTTCTAAAATTAAGCTCCATTAGATCATGTTCTTCCTAATGCAAAACTGTCTGTACCATATATACACTTGTTGACATCAGCTGTACGGTAGCTGATGTCAATAGACCCTTGCAGCTTCAATCAACATGAGGTCCTCGTGCTCTGATACCTAGTAGAGGAGTGAAGATTTGAGGAGAGAGAGAGAGAGAGAGAGAGAGAGAGAGAGAGAGGTTTGGAGAAAAACGTGCTTGGTGTATTTCGGGGCTACCACACCACATACAACACTTTATTATACCATTCAAGTTACAATAGAATACTCCTAGGAGTATCAAACACTGAATATGCACAAACAAGAAAAGACACATGAAGGACCATATACACCTATATCACCCCTGAATTCTAGGACATGTCATAGCAAGGTGTTTTGTAGATAACGGTGGCCGTAATGGCCACCACCGTTACCTTTATAATACAGGGCATAATGGCTGTTACAGCTTCGTAATGGCCGTTACGGTCTTTTAAAAAAAATAATAATTTGAAAAAGACCTTAAAAACCCATATCTGCTCCGTAATGTTGATTAAAAAGTATGAAAAACTTGTATCTGCCCTATAATAGACCATTACGGGGCTGCTATGGCCTTTATAGGGACGTAACGTGCCGTTAACGGCAATTATGGGCCATTTTTTTTTCCATAATGGATATTACGGCCGTTGCGACCCCGTAACGTGTAACGGTTGCCATCGTTACCTTTATGTAATGGCCTTTACGGCACACCATGTGTCATAGCTCCTTTCGCATTGGTCCTCATCACTACTTGATTCCTTTTGGTTGAAACATGTCCTAGCCTATTCCTATTGGTTTAAGCATTCCATACTCCATTCCTATTGGTTGAGAGACCTCATACTCTCTTTCTATTGGTTAGAATACCTCATACTTCAATCCTATTGGTTGGAACACATCACAAGCCAAGCTGTTACAACTCTTAACATGAAGCTCCCTATCACTACAAGGACTCCCCATCGTGAGTGTCCCAAAACGTCACCTACTTGCCTTGTATGATGCACGCGTGTGGTGTGTGCACAAGGCAAGTCATATTCCAAACCTAAATTTGAAATCGTGATCGTTTTGGAAATGTTCACTCTCTTATTTATAGAATCCTGTGTAACACTGTTTCAGTTAAGGTGTGATAGCGAAAGAATGTGCTTTGGGTTGAGCCAGTAATTCGGGTGTGTTCCAACATAAAGGTGTCAGGTTCAAGCCCATGTTACCTATAAAAAAAAGGATGTGCTTTTAATATATTTACCTGAAACTCTAAATACAGCACCATTACCCTAAAAAATAAATCTAAATAAGGCACCAATCACATGTTATGGATAGATTATGTGCGATATTGACAAATGAGGTCAGACATACAGAGGGTGTAACAGAATGTATGATAAGATATCATTTCAATATTGGTTCAAATGTGTAATTTATTTTTCTTCATGCTTAGGGCTGCTGGAACTCCGAATGTTCGAGTAGGCGTGGTTGGAGCTGGTACAGCAAGCATATTTGAAGAAGTAATGCGATCACCCCAACGATCTCTTAATGTTGCCTTTTCTCCATCAAAAGGTATGCCATCCTCATGTATATGTATGCATACAATGCTTCAAAATCCAGCACTTATTCTTTAAGAAAAGTAGAAACTTGCAGTCTTAAAGCTTTTTGCTATATGTATCCCAACTGCTGTGATGGTAACATATGTGAACATAATTTCTTAGTTCCTATGCGTGATATAGGACCCTTCGGTCCACATTGTCAAAGAAAACCCCAAAGAGGTGTAGAGATGATGCAAATGTTGATGTCTAGTGCAATTGAATGTACTAGATAATCTAGATTTGCTTCAATGGGTATGGGAGTAACCATTATACCCCCTTAGTTGATTACTAGAGATCAAAACCCCTTTTCTCTTCTTCCAAAACTCAATCACAATTAAGTAAAAAACTCAATGTTTTATTCTCCAAACTAGTGTTCTCACACATCCAATACAAAGCCTTATATAGGCTTTAAAAGAGAAGGTAGCCCTAATACTAAATCATCATCATCATCAGAGCCTTATCCCAACTAATTGGGGTTGGCTACGTGAATCATGTTTTGCCATTCCACTCTATCAGGGGCCATGACTTTAGTCAGACCATACGTCATCAAATCTATTCAACTCTAATGCTAAATGAAATACAGAAAGAACCCCCGTGTTGTTATTTAACTAATGCTATAAGGGGTGTTTTTGTATCAGTTGATACTTGCAATGAACATTGTTTTGTTCATTCATCATCATCATCATCTAAGCCTTATTCCAACCAATTGGGATTGGCTATGTGAACCCTTTCCCGCCATTTTGGTTTGGTCATTCCAATCATAGATATGAATATCGGTATCATATCAACCGATATGGCTATATCATATCTGTATTGGCACGAGCCGATATGCGATATGGGGTCGTATTGGTCTGATACGAAAAAACGTATCAGCACCGATACGGGTGATACGAGGTTGATGTGCTTATAAAAGCCCAATTTTGAATTTTTTTTCCTTCAAAATTTCACGTCTTCTCTTTTTTTCTTTCTTTTTTCTTTTTGCATTTATGGAAGAAGCTTAAAAAATTATTTTAGGCTAGATCTAGACCTATTTTGGGATCAAAACAAATGATTTGAATGGGATTTGACAAACCAAAGCGAAGTGGATCATTATGGGAAAAATTGGAAAGAAGGATAAACCTTCACTTTCTTTTTATATTTTCATCTTCTTTTTGTTGTATTTCAATGTAATGGGCCACTGTTCACCAAATCATGCTTGATTTGTGTTTAATTAAGGCTCATTTAGTTGACCTCGATAAGTCAAATTGACAAACAACATTCTCATCAAAGAATGGTCCGATACACCATTGAATACATTGTCAAAATACCAAAAAGAAGAAGAAGATAGATGCTTGGATATTTCATTTTTTCCTATTTTTCTAATATTTCTCTATATTATTTTTCTTTACAAAAAAAATTTGACCAATACGGGCCGATACGGCCTCGATACCAATATGCAATGCCGTATTGTATCATTTTTCTGCCGGGCTAATATGCCGACCTATACCAACATTTATAACCAAGGTATCCCGTATCGGTATCGGTATCGGTTGGCGTAATGGTGCCCTCCGATACCGATACGGATATGGGGGGTGTAACGGCGATACGAGGGCGTAACGGTGCAAATTTTTTTTTTTGGTTTTACCAAAAAATATGAAAAAATATGGATTAAATCCGGAATATTCTAAGCATTCCAAATACGCATTCATTTATAATTTGGAAAATAGTCCACTCTTTGGTGAGAAGTTGTATTGGACTATCTGATGAATTTATTAACCAGATAACTTGAATTTGAGTACAAAATTCATGTATTTAATTTTATAAATATCTAATTTATATACATAACAATTTGATATCATTTCTCCCAATAGTTTTTTAAAGAAATGAAATTAAATTCAGGTAGATGGCTTTGCCAATTTGGGGCCGACTTGGAGGACCAATCCATGCCCTAAATCAGCCTCAAATTCATGCAATTTATTAGCATTATCCCACTTATGAATTGGTGAACATTTATTGGATAGCGAATCATGAAAAAAAAATAAAAATCAAAAGGCACTATTTTAAAAAATAAGCGTCCACAAATTAACAATTAAAACTATTCAAACAATTTGATTTTGGCATTGTAAGTTAGCAATTACAGTCCATAATTTAATTGGTAAATTTTAAGTTAATACATGTCTCGTGTATAATTTTTTAAGGGCCTGAATTAGGCGAGACCCGAATTGTGAAGTGTAGCACACGTGTGTCAAAGTTTTTTGGGCCCCACACGTGATGAATGTGTTATATCCACATCTTCCATCCATTTTGCCAAATAATTTTAGGGCATGAGCCCAAAAATGAGGCAGATCCAAAGCTCAGGTGGACTGCACCATAAGAAACAACAATAATTAAACGTCCACCATTAAAAATTTATTGGGGGCTACAAAGGTTTTAAATCAAGCTGACATGTGTGTTTTCCCTTCATCCACGTCAATGTGACCTAATTAACAGGTTAGATGAAAAATAAACATTACAGTGGACCCTAAGAAATTTTTAATGGTGAGCATTCTATAACCACTGTTTCCTATAGTGTGGTCCACTTGAGATTTGGATCTTACTAATTTTTTGGATCATGACCTAAAATGATATGGCAAAATGGATGGATGGCATGGATAAAATATATACATTATGGTGGGGCCATGCGACACGTGTACAAAAGTGTGTTGCGTAACTCCAGAGAGTCTGATTTTTTTGGAAGCGTGGTGTACCTATGTGTATTGACGTCAGTAAATCCTGTGGGTTTGATCATAAGATATGTGTTATATCTAAACCGTCCATTCATTTGACGAGATCGTCTTAAGGCTTGACACGAAAAATAATACGGATCTAATTATCAAGTGGACCACATTGCAAAAAGCAGTGTGGGATTGAACGTCTACCATTGAGACCCTTTTTGGGATCACAGAACTTTTGGATCAATACGAAATTTGTTTTTCCTCTTCATTCAGGTCTTTTTGACCTTATAAACAGATTGGATGGAAAATAAACGTTATGGTGAACCTACAAATTGTTTAACGGTGAAAATCATCATCTCCACTGCTATTTTTGGTGTGGTCCAGGCGATCTTTGGATACGATTCATTTTTTCTGTAATGCTCTAAAATGATATTTAAAAATAGATGAATGGTGTAGATATAATAAATACATCACTGTGGAGCCCATGTAACTTTGATCTCCTTTGAACTGTTCGTACAACTTGGAGCTCGAGGAGTGTTAGCGCTTATCTTAGCATAACATGTACCTACAGCAGCTATACTGGTGTGTGGTACACCAGTCAATCCGCTTCCGATTTCAAATGAAAAAGACGGGAGAGAGGGAAACCGAAAAGAAAAAGAGAGAGAGAGAGAGAGAGAGAGAGAGAGAGAGAGAGAGAGAGAGAGCGAGAGAGGGGGGGGGGGGGGGGGGTGGGGAGGAGGAGGAGGAGGAGGAGGAGGAGGAGGCCGATACGGCCGTATCGAAATGGATACGGGACACCCTAATTCAGAACCATGATTCCAAATTTATTTATTTATTATTTTTATTTATTTTTTTTAGGAAAGAAAATAAAACAAAAGCAGAACACTGATGAAAGTAACCCATCATGGGCGTGATGATTTGGGGCCCACTCTTGACCTCCTGTGTGTAACACACGAGACGGGATTGATTGCATCAATGTCCAAGTGTTTTGTTTACAGAAGTATTTGTTCCTTCTGACTGGCCACAAAAAAAAAGTAATGGGAAGCCTTTTAATACCAATTAGAAACTTCTTTCCAGTAGAAGGAACATTCTTTCTTTATGGATGATGATTTAATTTCGAGGAATTATAAGATCCTGAATTCCTGATGCATCAAAATGTGAATAGTTACCTCGTGCATCTTTTTTGTACAAATCTGTGATCTAGGCTGTTGTACAGTGGTACCCACCATGGATGGATGATACTAATAAAATTTTCCATATTGGACAATCCTCTCAATTTCATTCATGGCTGTCATTTCATACGGTTCTTGTGTTTTCTCCCTAACTGATTATTTTTTGTCAGTAGTCCAATGGTTGGAATCTCCTGAGAGATAACAAGTGACCTCATTCATTTCACCCTTTTCAGATACTACAAAGGCGATGGACTGAAAAAACCCATCTTATGACTTATTCTGAGCACCATCACAATCTCTGAGTCATGACGGTAGTGAATTATTGGTGTCACTGACACATACGTGCAATACTATGGCTTGAAATATAATTCATTTATCACATCTAAAACTTCCTTGGCTTTCTGAAGGCACAAAAAGGCCTTGACCAATGTGGCTGTTCATAATAATGCATCCCCACTTTTTCATTGGCCATTTTTCTTGTGTGTGTGTGTGTGTGTGTTGTTGAATTTTCAGTTTACTGCCATAATCTCTCTTTGGATCAACATCTGTTCCTAACATCTTGCATGTGGGATGGTGTTACTTCCTTCCATGATAATTGGACACTGTTTTACTTTTAGTTGCATAAAAGCTAGCTATATTACTATTCTAAGGCGAACATTGTAATTTACAGCTACAGGCAAGGTTTTAGCTTCAGAGCTTCCAAAGTATGGGAATAGAACTTGCACTGTCCTGTATCCTGCTTCTGTGAAGGCTAGCAATGAAATAGGTGTGCATGCTGTTTCTGTTTCTATGGTTCGTCTGTTGCACCAACTGAGGTAGCTGAGCTTGCATACTACTGAAGTTTCTATGGTTTGTGTTATTTTGTGTTAATGACTGTGGATTTGGGCGATACAACTGTAAAGTCTACCTGGATGAATGAAATAAGGAGCCCATACAGTAGCACGGCCCACCTAGTCTTGAATTTAGTCCCTGTTTCTATTTATTTAGTCAGTTAGGTACATTTAATATTTTTAATATTAAAGGATCATATTGTAAGTGAAGGGTAGTTTTGGAATTTTTGCTTTTTTGACTTAATATAAAAGAGAGAGGGAGTAGGGGCCGCTCTCTCCCTTGTCTTTCTCCATCTCTTTTTCTCTCTCTTTTCTATTTCTTTTCACTTCTACATAATTCTACATTTTGGAACTGAGATGGTGAGGATTGGTAATGAGAGTTGCATCCTGTCTTCTCTTATCCATTAAAGGAACACCATGCTGCTGCTTTTCATGATAAACCTTTTCATTTAATAAGGAATCTAGATTAAAAGGAATTAATTCAGATATGTTTCTGAATTTTGTAATAAATTCATTTAGCGCAACCAGGATCCATTGTTTGACAGGCTTAGCTGTGTATAAGCTCATTTGTTGATAAAGTTAGTTGGAAACATTACCACCCGTTGTTAATATTGTAGGTGTCTTTTTTTTTTTTTTTTGGGTAAGTGCAGAGGAAGGCCTGTCAGATCGTGGATTTGAGGTCACAAGGCTGAATACATACTCCACTGTAAGAGCTCAAATTCTTGCACATTAATATGGTGACTATTTGGATTTCTTCTATGAAAAATACTTCTCTGTGTTTTCTAGTCACTATGTCATCATATATCTTCAAGCTATATGGCGAGAACATGGCCTGTCAACATGTGTCGAGTGTTTGATATTCATCTACACTGCCCATACAAACGCTCTTTTTTTTTTTTTTTTTTTTTTTTTTCTTTTCCCTAATGTATGAAGTAATATTATTTTTAATGTTTGGACTTTTACACGTGACTACAATATACTATTTAAATACAATATTTTTAAGTGCACAACTAAAATGTGCAGCAAGGACTGAGAGTAGGTGCACTCATCATCTACCATTTAAAAAATGGTAGGCAGGAATCTGAAATGTGCGTTATGATTATGGTGTATCATCATCGGATGGTGTGAGATATGTGAGCACTGACTCTTGGTGCACACAATCTTTTTGCATATTTTAACTTTTTAAATTGTGCAGACGTCTTAGCGAACCTGACCTTTAAAACCACTTGGACATTTGTCCATGTCCAGGTTATGTAGTATGCAAGTGATAGGAGCAGCTGCACTTATAGAGTTTGTGATAGTGTTGTTGTTTCTGTGCGCATCAAGTTTGAGATTCATATCGTCGGTGTTATATATAAACACTTGAATGCAGATTGATAAATTCTCTTGGTTTTGCTCCTGTAGTTTTGTTGCTATCTTGTGATTCCTTTTTTTTTTCCCATTTATCTTCTAGGTCCAATAAATTTTTTTATTTTACCATTATTGCAGAAGATCTTTTTTTTTTAAAAAAATATATAAAAATAATAATAATTTAAAGAAACCAAAAATTAATGCATTACAGTAAGGAAATGATTCCTTAATATACAGCCTCTATCAGATCATCTTCCTTTCTACGTTTGAGCTCCCATGGTCAAATTACTATTTAAATGAGAAGAGAGATCACAGTTTCGTTGAGCTAAAATAGAGTGAGATCTAACAGCCCAACCAGTAGTTTTTTTTTTTTTGGAAAGATAACCATCAGTATATTAAGAAGCAAGAGAAAAGTGAAAGGAGGACATAATAAGGAACGCATTGACGAGCTGCAATGAGTGACCCACATTCCTTACCAACCTCATTTTGCATCCCTATGGACTTGGGAAGGTTAGATACATCTGTTTTTGCAATAATTCCAGAACTCTGAAATCATAAAAGCTCAACCCAAATTGGGAACACCAAATCAACAGATTGCGAATGAGGTCTGGAGGGGGAACATGAAGGATTGGGTTGCCATGGATGCGGTGAGATCAACATGTGGTATGGTAGTGATTTAGGAATCCAGTGTGTAGGCAAGGGACTGGTGATGCAGTGAATTTACCATCTCCGTTTTGCTTCGAGACCTGTCCTCTGGGTTACGTTGGGTATTCATTTGGGAAGAATTGTCCAAAGTGGGTTCTGGTGTGCCCACATTTGGGAAGACCTGGATGCTTCTGTCAGGAGGTGGAGGCTACCATGGTGCGTGTAAAGGGATTTCAACATACTCATTTTCTGCTTTGAGAAATCATCAAATGGGCAGATAACTTGAAGCATGTTGGAGTTCTCAGACTAGGTGCAGTGGAATGAATTGATCGACCTTCTGATGGGTGATGTCAAATTTACGTGGTCCAATGGACAAGATGGAGTCGTCAGGTTATCGCTTTTCTTGTCTTGTCGGATTAGGTAGAGAAATTCCCCTCTTGGTCAACCAACGTAGTCTCCTGGGGTCCATGCCTGATCATTGCCGATTATCTTAGGGATGAAAAAGGATGATTGGGGCACTAGGCCATCAGGTTTGAGCCATCATGGTTGGAAGTGGAGGGCTTTGCTGACATGGTTAAGGAGTGGTGGCTTCTATCTCGGTGGGTGGCTATCCATGTTTCATCTTATTCCAGAAACTGAAAAATTTCAAAGGCAAACTAATCGGGCGGAAAAAGGAGGTGCTTGGTGATGGGAGCAGGAGGTGGGCTATGTCCTCAACAAAATGTTTCTGTTAGACATGAAGGAGGAAGGGTCGAAGCTATTGGAGGAGGAAAAAGTGAGGGAGGCCCTTTCGAAGCTATTGGAGGAGGAAAAAGTGAGGGAGGCCCTTTCTCTTGAATACAAAAGATGGCTCAAAGAAGAAGAGATTAAATGAAAGCAGCGTTTAAGAGCAACACGGTTCAAGGAGGGGGGCAAAGAACAGAATTTTTTTCATGGGTTGATTAGCAGAGGGGCAATGAACAATAAGATCCATAGCATGGTGGTGGAGGCTGCCAGGTTAGAGGAAAATTCTCAAGTCAGCGATGCTATTGTATCCTTCTACAAGAAGCTTATGTCAAGTGAAGGGAAGATGAGGCCAATGCTAGACAATCTCGAATTTCAGTTTATTTTTGAGGAAGCAGATTCCCTGGAGAGTCCAGTGATCGAAGAGGAGAAAAAGACGATAGAGGGGGAGTTGGGGAGAGATAAGGCACCGAGGCCAGATGACTCCCCCTTGTGTTCATCTTCAAATTCTTCTGACTTCCAGTTGAGTTCGACTCCTCATTCATAGCCTAATCCCAAAGAAAGAGGGAGATGAATGCCTGCGGGATTTCAGACCCATTAGTTTGATTGATGCCCCATATAAAATTGTAGCAAAGGTGCTGGCTAGCAGGTTCAAGTTGATCCTTGAGTGAGTTGTCTCGAAAGTCCAAGGTGCATTGTCAAGGCAGGCAGTACAAATGTATTGATTCTCACTTAGGGAAGGGAAGAGCTACATTGTGTGCAAGCTTGACCTGGAAAAGGCGTATAATCAGTTGGAATGGGATTTTTTAGATTACATGCTTGACCATTTGGTATGCGAAGAAAAGTGGAGGAGATGGATCCGAGTGTAAGTTAGCTTGGCAAAGTCCCCCATCCTTGTCAATAGAAAGGGTTCCTCAAGTCATTTTGAGAGCTTAGACAAGGGGATCCACTATCCCCCTTTTTATTTTTCATGTTAGTATGCTGGACAAATGGGTGGTGGCGGGGCTAATCGATGGATTTAAAGTGGACAAGGGAGTCTTTCATGTCTCCCACCTTAAGTATGTGGATGACACAATACTTTTCTATGATGCTGAGGAGGCAAAGGTGGATAACCGTAGGAAGATCCTTTTTTTTTTTTTTAAAATTTTTTATTTACACACCCCGACACACTCACGCCGTAGTGGGATTTCACCACCTATGGATACTCAAACCCTTGACCGGGTGTTGAAACTCCCAAGAGTCTGCCACCCTTGCAAGAGCAAGGTGGATAACTGTAGGAAGATCCTATGGTGCTTTGAAGTGGTGTTGGTTTTAAAGGTGAGCGTTCAAAAGTGTGAAATGTTAGGTATTGTCATCTCCTGGTGGAGGTTAAAAATCTAGGTCCCCTTTCAATAAAATTGTCATCTTTCAAAATAATAATTATAATAAAATCTCAACCCCAAGGCCCTGGCATCCAATGGATGCCCATTTAATGTCTTGCTAGATTCTCCTTCAATGATTAGAATGTTGTTATCCAATGGTGGGGCAATGCGCAATCCCTCCCAAGGAGCCAAAACTTTTGCATTGTTTGATCCAACCACATGTTGCAGTGGTTGGAGAATGCCTTCAAAATCTCACTGTTCTCATACCTACGCATGCTTCCCATCCCAAAGGGGGCCCAAGCTTCCAAAAGCATTTCCAAATCACCTGACACATTTATGATGGAATACTAAAATTTGGTTACTGTAAATGATAGCAACCACCTTGCTAAAATTTCATTGATCATAAATGAACCACAGCTACCTGCTCAAGGCAAAGGGCCAAGAAAAAGCACAGTTTGAGTTGCCTTCCACCAAGGTGACCTGTGAAATACTCCCGAGTCAGCTTGAACACCCCCCCTCTCTTAAAATGGCTTCTAACTTACATTATAAGAGTCATCCATGTCAACAGGGCTGAAGAAAAAACACCTTGAATGCACCATGCCAATCATGAACTGCACTGCTGGTTCCCAAGTTCCCTATACAACCTAATAAACACCCGTTTATATTCAGTTACCTCCAATGGGCTGGAAGCAGATTAAAACTTCAACTTCTTTTGGCATTTACATCAAAGATTGTTTCCATTCCACTTTCTTAGTAGATAGTTTTTTTTTTTTAAAAATAAAAAAAAATCCTCAACTATATCCAGCCCACCAAATTGTTCCTGATAGTTTCCCTGACTTGGAAACTGGACATGGACACCCTCGAAGTTTCTTCTTTTATGCTCTTGCCAGATCCCAAATGATTGCAGGTGGGAGCATGTGCCAAAGGATTTTCACTCTTGATCTAAATCCCAGCATTAAATAACCCACTGATGCTGGTAGAACCTACACAATCTGGAAGAATTGGAAGAAGAAAGACCAAATCTCCAATGTCAAGATGCACTGCAGCAAGATATGATCCACTCTCTCTCTTCATCTTTCCAACAAAGCATACATTACTCTTCCAGTAAACCATCTGTGTCATTAGGATCTTCCGCACCCCAGCTGGGTGGGAGAAAAAGGGGAACAAATGTGACTATTCTTGTTGCTTATCACACTCCATAGGCCCTACTGTCCCTGAGCACAGGTCAGCAAACTGTCGAAGTTAAGTTCCCAATGCTCACGAGGACACATTGATCCTCAAGTCTTTGTGGTTGTGATCAACCTCCTTCGCTTAGCCTTCCAAAATTAAGTGTTATATATATATATATATATATATATATATATATATATATATATATATATATATATATATATATAGAGAGAGAGAGAGAGAGAGAGAGAGAGAGAGAGAGAGAGAGAGAGAGAGAGAGAGAGAGAGAGAGATCATTCTAGTGGCAGACTAAATCACTTGATGCGGACACCATCTTGGAGTTTATAGGTTGAGCTCAGCCCTAGAACTCCATTGAGTATGTTTTTCCTGTTCCTTGCAGGTACCGGTTCGTAATGTTGACCAAACATTTTTAACACAAGCTCTTTCTGCTCCAGTTGTTGCAGTGGCTTCGCCTTCTGCGATCCGGTAAGCAATCAATTGGATCAGTAATATGGTTCTTATTTTGTTAGGTCTCTTTTGTTTCTGCACTGCTGTCGTAACACTTCTGAGGAAGCTGTTTCTCTGGTCACTGAACATTCTTACAACTTTAGTAAATATTCTACTGTAGCTGGGCGCGTGCCCTCACATACACATGTCAGACACATGTTAAATGAATGGCTTAAAAATCCAACTTTGGATTAAAAATCCAACTTTGAGATTGTCCAAATACTTTTTCCCCCTTAATATTTGCTAGTATGGCCTTTCCTTCACTTGATATCTCAGGAAACAACTTTAATATCATTGATAACCTTTTCAAAAATTACTACAATTTTACTGGTTATCTAAACGAGTGGTATGTGATCACTCTAGACTAGGTTTCCACAGAATATTTTCAAATTACTTTAAAGAATTGAGAAATTTCATGTTTAGTCATCATTGAAGATCACCGCTGCTCATGTGTCTTTCAAAAAAAGTGTCTTTGGATAAAATCACGACTTTTTTTATTTTTAAATTTTTTTTAAAAAAAATGTAGGGTGCATTTGGTTGCTCCAAATATCATGATATTTCATGATTAATCAGTCTAATTTGATAAAAAACATTATGAAATTTTGTAGAACTAAATTGATACCCATTTTTTTGCAACAGTGCTTGGGTTAATCTTATTCCAAAATCAGAGAGCTGGAACAACTCTATTGCTTGTATTGGCGAGACAACTGCACTGGTTGCGAAAAGATCAGGCTTGAAGAATGTTTATTATCCAGAAAATCCTGGTGTGGATGGGTATTTCTCATTATCCATTGCCTAGCACTATCAAAATTCTGCCTGTCTAAAAATGCTCGAGCACCTGAAGGAGGACATCTCAATTGGTGAACTGATTTAACACGAAATTATCCTTCTGACCTGTCATTGTTGCTCTGTTACAACAGGTGGGTCGACAGCATTATGGAAGCCTTGAGAGTGCATGATCAGCTATGTAAGGTCCGGATACAGCTTGCCTGAGATACTTCTCATAACAAAATGCATCATTGATGCTCTACTTGTTTTTTCTTATGATAAATCCAATCGTTCACTTTTCCCTGCCCCAGGCATTGGTTAGTTGACAAAGAGCACAGGTGCAGGACACTGGAAATCTCTGACCGGCAAAAGACCGCCTTTAGATGCCCGGTTCATGCAAAGAACAAGGAGGGCCATCGGATCAAGGATCTTGGCAGTACGAGGCTTCGAGCAACCACTCGTCTGTGTATAGTAGAATCCCATTAATGTTTCAGTATACGGTGAAACTAATGGAGATTCATTTGAAGGTGATGTGGGCATCGGAATGATAACATGGTAGGTGAGACTGGCCGACTGTTTATCTTTCTTGATTTGTAAAGTTATTTCCAACTATTTCCCTGTACAAATCAAGTTTGTGTAGCGAACCTGCAATTTCATAATGTTAAGATATTCTTATGTGATTCATCCCACTATGGAGTTTGTTGTAGGAATTATAGGGCATGCTGACACGCGTGACTCTGTACATGTGGAACCTATTTCTCGGTGATCCAAACCATGGATCTGATGAGACTTATCTTGGATGATGGATCCCATATACAGATTGGAAGATTCCCATCAAGGTACGTTATGTCTATAAAAACAGTACGGGCCATTATGAAAAATAGGAAAAAGAGAAGAAAAAGGGTTGTATCCGATATGAGAAAAAGGGCATCCATATGGGCAGTATTATAAGTCTGATACAGGCATACACGGGCCCATATATATATATATAATTTTTTTTCTCTCCTGTTTTTTCCACTTTTCATTTAAACCAGATCTAGGCCTATTTTGAAGATCAAAATGCAAAATTTGAGTAGAATTTAGGTAATCAAAGCAAAGTGGGACATTTGGGAAAATATAAGAAGGGATAGGCTGTCACCTCGTTTGTTTTCATCTTTTCATCTTCTTTTTATTTTTATTATATTTTTATGTAGCGAGTTTTAATCTACCCATCATATTCGGTTTGTGTTCAATTAGGGCTTATTTAGTTGACTTTAGCCGGTCAACAATGTAAGGTAGACAACATTCTTACTAAAAAATGGCCCATCACACTATCAAATACATTCAGAACCAAAACAACAACAGGGAGAGACGGTACAGTAGATCGAGGCATGAGTGCAACCCATCATATCAATGGTTGGATATCCAAAACCACGGGCCCTGCATGCACGGATACCATGCATCAACAAATGCAGGACCACGTTAACAAGCTTTATCATTAACAAAGACAGCAAAAATTAGGATATCTTCGGAACGTTCCGGGTGGCCAACACGTCCTACCCAACTGTATCAGCTGTTGGATTAGACTACCTTGATACCTTCCCAGCGTCCCATGCCCGGACCTCCTGAGGGCTGAGTAGGGTCCTGCTGTTAGACATGATGATAGATAGTTTGTACAGGGGGATGGGAGTTAA